>JAJHIY020001352.1:0-33688 GCA_022114975.2 Lampris megalopsis
AAGCGTGGTGTGGGCCACAGAGAGCTGCAGCCTCACAGCTCCCCGAATCATCTGTCTGCAGCGCTGTCATCAGTTCTAACTCATCCGGTTTTTGACTACTGAAACTTCTCACATTAAGTGTGATTGGTAACTTGCTCTGATCAATGTGCAATTACAAGTGTCGGAGAGACGGCACGAGGGAGCCGCCTGCTCATTGAAGGGATAATTGATGTGTGCTGCTGCGTGATAATTACGTGTGTTTCAAGTAGGGGCTCTCATAGTTCACGGTTATATAAAGTAATTCGACGTAGCAGGAAAGACTGCCAGGAGCCAGCGGGGGCCTATGGTAGAAAAGCTCCGTACCATCTGCTCAGTCCGCCATGTATTAACTCCATATAGTTTTGATATGTTCTATATAGAATTTCTGAGTTTGTTGTTGTTGTTACAAAACCCACTGGAGTTTTGTGAAAACTCAGAATCCTGCTTCTCTGAACGCTGAATCATGACGTACTCAACCAATGTGGATTCTGAACAGTATCGGTTACCAAGGATTTTAGAGCCCAGAGAGGAAGCACTGAGGGCGGTCCTAGAAATGTCCAAATTGGTCCTAGAAATTTCCAGCGGTGACATAATTTCATCAACACGACACGACGATGTTACCAGTAAGTGCCCTTTTACTCATCTTGTTGGCAATGCAGAGTTTATGACCAGAAACGGACATGATTCAAACAGATCACTCTTTGTGACTCCCCTCACGCGGGATGCAGTCTCGCCATCCATGTGCAGACGTTGTGTTGTCTCGGCAGAAATGAAAGCTCATGCAACTTTATGCTTCTTGGAAATGCAGCGATGCCATAGCAGTGTGGCTGAGGTACTACACAAACACCCTTAAGTAGAGTAATAAATGCAACTTTGATCAGCCTAACGTTACCTCCACTAGTTTACAGATTCATCGATTTCCCCGCCAATAATAAAGGGAAGGAACAGAGAAAGAAGTTCATGCAAGCTGCTGGGAGGTGTTGGTGCATCAAATGGAAATATTAAGATTACAACACCAAGTGTGTATGTATGAGGATGCATTTGTGAAAATAGTGAGTTCTTCCTTTCTTAGCCAATAATGCACGTATGAAGCTTCATAAGTGACTTCTCAGACCTTTCTGTGGGGTAAGAGCATTTTTCTTGGCCTTATTTCAATTTTGGTGTGATTCTTGGGAGCAATAACGACGAGCCTAGATTTCAAAGGAGAGCTGAGGACTGTGCCTTCGCACCATCCTATACTATATGAGTGTACTACGATGAGGATGATTACACAGATATGATCAGGAATCCAGAATCAAGAACATGTATTTGTCATTTCATTTCATGCTGTTGTGCACGTGAAATGAAACAAAATATCGTTTCCCCCAGCCCACAGCAGCACAACACAAAGACAAAAACACATCCAAACTACAATAATAAAAAAATTTGAAAAAAAAATCACTATCCAAGAGAGCAAACGCCAGCCAGGATGACTGTCGGAACTGCCGGTCTGCATGGGCTAGCAGTTAGCTTAGCCTGCCCCACTTCCGCGTCCTGTCAGACCGCCCTCGATGCTTCCTCGTCGGGTGCAGCTCTGGGCAGGGCCGTGGTCCTTGGGCCCACCAGATGCAGCAGACCAGGCTCCCCCAGATGATCCAATGTCAGCTCTCCCAGCCAGACACCCTCAACCCACCTCTCCACACGACAACACCAAAAACACAGTCAACGCCAGGCGAGGCCGCCGCCAGACCGCCCTCAGTGTTATCAGAACTGCCGGTCTGCATGGGCTAGCAGTTAGCTTAGCCTGCCCCGCTTCCGCGTCCTGTCAGACCGCCCTCAGTGCTTCCTCTTTGGGCGTAGCTCCGGGCAGGGCCGTGGTCCCTGGGCCCACAGGACGCAGCAGACCAAGCTCTCCCAGCCGATCCAGCACCAGCTCTCCCAGCCATCAAATGAAGACAACTTAGACACAGACGTGGACAAAGACACTGCATGGACAGTGCTGGGTGAGGCCGCTGCAAATGTGAGTTCGCGCCGCCATCTTCCCATACCGGAAGCAGAAAAAAAATGGCGATGATGGGCCTGAATCAAAGTGGTCACAGACTCTGTTGGTGGACGGTGGGACTTTTCTCCTGGTGAAGATAGACATCTACTTTCCCCAATGAGTCACTACGCCACAAGTTCTTCTAACTTTACTTTGTTGTCTTTCCGGTTCGGGTTTACATGCAGATAGGTGGTGCTCTAGAAAAGCTGGTCAATGTTCGACAGATGCATGACCAAAAGACAAAAACTTTTCAAGCGCAGGTCCAATACCGTCTCAAATCCTGCTGATTGAACAGTCGTGGTGCCAATTTCTCTGCCATCTGGATGGAGAAAAAAGAAATGGTTTCATGCATAAAGCAGTACGCTTTTGGAGAAAAAGAGACGGGTGGAAAAAGCTGTCCGAAACCCTAACAATCTGTGTCTCACATCAGTAGCGACGCTGGGCCACAGGCAGGACTCGAACACTGGACATGTTCACCACCCTAACTGGGACTTTAATTCATGGCTATAATTAAACATGCAATGTGTAATTTCTTTCTTTCCCCCCCCCCCTTTTTCTCCCCAATTCTATCCGGCCGATTACCCCACTCTTCCGAGCCATCCCGGTCGCTGCTCCACCCCCTCTTCTGATCCGGGGAGGGCTGCAGACTACCACATGCCTCGTCCGATACATGTGGAGTCGCCAGCCGCTTCTTTTCACCTGACAGTGAGGAGTTTCACCAGGGGGACGTAGCGGATGGGAGGATCACGCTATTCCAGGCGCCCCGACCGACCGGAGGCGGCGCTAGTGCAGCCACCTGGACACATACCCACATCCGGCCTCCCACTCGCAGACACGGCCAATGGTGTCTGTAGGGACGCCCGACCAAGCCGGAGGTAACACGGGGTTTCGAACCGTGATCCCCGTGTTGGTAGGCAGCAGAATAGACCGCCACGCTACCCACAACGTGTCCTTTCTACCTGGAACTCGTGTCTGTTATTCCGGATGTAAACAACGCCAAGTCACAGTAGAAACACGGCTCCGCACCTCCTCAAAAACGCCTTCAAACAATGACAAAAATGCCGTTTTGTGTTACCCTTGGTTACGGCCAGCATCATCCAGCAAACCCCGGACGGCATTATCCGGTCATGTTCTACTTCAGGGAGGCGGAAACGTGATGTGTTGTACCTTTTGAGGAGTCAAACAATTAAGTAGCCTCCGACTAATTAGTCTGACCACGCGGCACCGCCAATTGTGGTGTCTCATTGGAAAGATTTTTATTTTCTTCCCTCAAATTCTTTCGGGTTTGACCGCCAACTAGCCGCGGCTTCTGCTGACCCGCGGGGCTACGGCGCGGTTAAGATAAATAAATAATGCAGATGAACGTGTAGATCCCCCCCATAAATCAAGCCAAGTGCATAATTACATAGTTAATCATGCGTGGCTACGGTGTAAAACAGCAAAATGGAATTGATTATGATGCTAAGTGCGTGTAATTGATTGATACGAGTGGACACAGATAATTATCACCGGGCCAATTAAAAAGACAGGAAAACAAGTAAGCTCACAGAGGAGCGCTCCTTTTTTGTCTCATTTCTGGAGCCCAAATAATTCATGAGCGCGGTTATTACCCCGGCAGCCAGGGTTGAAAAGAAGTTCACCAGAGGGATAACGCGTTATAAATCCAATTCATATAGCGCGCATAGGGGAGCCGCTCTCTGAATAGATGTGGGGCAGGGGAGCACTTGTTTTCAGATGCAGCTGACATGGTTTTGATCACATGGCTTCGTGTTTCCCCTTTATACTTTTGCTAAACCCCGGCCGCGCTGGGAATTCGTAAGCGTGGCAGGTAAATCAGACCGAGTATTTGTATGGTTTACGGAAGCAGCGGCGAGGGCACGAGGAGCAGCTGCTCAGCATGCAGGCCGCGAGCGCCCGAGAAACACTTATTTATTCTGACCCAGTCCCGGAGTCACGCGGCGCAAACGTCTTCAGCGCCGGGCCTTTTGTGCGTGCGTCCTCGAGTCTGTCGCGTGTACGCCGTACGTGCACACGCGCACGCCTGCACACGTGTGTGCGAGCGAGCGAGCGAGCGAGCACCTGCGCGCGCTGGAACATTAGATCCGCTCGGCAAATCGCTCCGTACACGGAGAACTAGTTTCCCACCCCATACATGTGTGTGTGTGTGTGTGTATATATATATATATATATATATATATATATATATATGTGCAAACACCTTGATTATTTTGTGGCCGCGACTCTCTCAAGGGTATCATTGGGAAACACATCACAGGCAGTGAAAAACAGGCTTTTATATCTCTCATGCATATGATTAAAAAGAGAGAGAGAGAGGGAGAGAGAGAGGGAGAAGTTGTGTCCCGCTTTTACTTTGAATGCATAATGGAACTCGAACCAAGTCTTTTTTTATTTCACCCCTGAATAGAGGGATTCTCTACATGTCCTTTCTCTAGTCCTCCCCCCCTCCACACACACACACTTTTCCCGTGACGTTCCTCCACTGACTGCAGCCAAAGGGGGGGGGGGCAGAGAGAGACAGACAGACAGACAGACAGAGGGAGGGAGGGAAGGGAGAGAGAGAGAGAGGGAGGGAGAGGGGGGAACAGGGTGAGAGAGAGAGAGTGTGTACAACTTTCAGATTTATATTTTCCTGCCACAACCTGAGAGACAGTGGGTGACGTCACCTATTGCTACTGTTGCTGTTTGATATAATAATCATTGTTGTGTTGCTGTTATTATTATAATCATTGTTGTTGTTGCTGTTATTATTATAATCATTGTTGTTGTTGCTGTTATTATTATAATCATTGTTGTGTTGCTGTTATTATTATAATCATTGTTGTGTTGCTGTTATTATTATAATCATTGTTGTGTTGTGTTGTTGTTGTTGTTGTTTTACATGCTTTGGCAATATGTACACACATGTATGTCATGCCAATAAAGCACATATTGAACTGAGAGAGGGAGCGAGAGAGAGAGAGAGAGAGAGAGAGAGAGAGAGAGAGAGAGGGAGCGAGAGAGAGAGAGAGAGAGAGAGAGAGAGAGAGAGAGAGAGAGAGAGAGAGAGAGAGGGAGCGAGAGAGAGAGAGAGAGTGAGAAAGCCAGAGAGCAGAGAGAGAGAGAGAGAGAGAGAGAGAGAGAGAGAGAGAGAGAGAGAGAGAGAGAGAGAGAGAGAGAGAAAGCCAGAGAGCAGAGAGAGAGAGAGAGAGACAGGGAGAGGGAGGGAGAGACAGCAAGAGAGATAAAGAGACAGGCATGCATGCACACACACGCACACACACAAAGTCTGTTTCTGTGGTGAAAATGGGAGTTTTTGTTACCATGGATTCTCGACGACTTGAAGCCATTAGCAGAACATTCTGCTCGGAGACCTTGTCAGACGGTCGGACCTGGCCTCGCCGAGCGGCTGGTGTGTCGGGAAGAATAACGCATCATCTATTTATTCATTTATTATTATCTGCATTATTAATATCCGGAGGCATTTAGCGGCCTCGCAGGTTGCAAGTGTTGCTGAAAACCAGTTTTAAAGCTACACTCCTTAACTCAAACGCACACCAGAAGGGTCGCCCTGCTGCTAAAATAAAAAACAAAACAAAAACAAACCCCCCCCCCCACAAGATCAGAATCTGCTAACACTCCCAAACGGACTGACAGGTCTGCTAATGCGAGGGCTAACCCTGAACTAGATCTGAGTTTCTAATGATTTCTACCGCTGTACATTAGAGAAAAACAAGCCTGTGTTTTCACAAAATGCTTATTTTCCATCTCTAACTCAGACTCTTCACTTAGGGCTCTGGCTAAACCTCAGCGGTAGATGGTCCAGCAAATCACGGACTCGGCCTTTAATGACTAATACCTCCAAAAGAGAAAATCATTCGAAATTTGTGACATATCTGAGCATTTTTTTTTGTTAACTTGTAACATTTCATTTTCTGAAAGAGACGCCGCGACAGGAATTTCTGGAGGACAATCCTGACAGATTGGATCTGGCGACACCGGAGGAGCCAGCTAACCGTCTCTTAACCTCCACCAAGTGTCTCCCTGTCAAAGCAAGGCGGTGAATTGAAGATGCGTGGGAATCACCAAGGGCAAAAAAAGGTCCTTTTAAGTAGGTAAATAATGTACTGGAGAGCTGGTTTAGATTCAGGCCACGCAGGCACAGGATAAAAATCGGTTCACTTTTATTCTGATTTCAGGGAGGACCTTCCTATCGGGTCGTGCCATCTCAAATCTCTTATGTGTGATTAGGTTCTCTCTAGGCATGGCCGGGAGGGTGGAGGTTTGGATTTGGGGTCTTGTAAAGGTAAGGGTGGAGGGGGGGGGGGCGTAAAGTGGATGTGTATGTGTGTGTGTTAGCTGGTGGGGGGGGGTGGTGGTGGTCAGGTGAGCCACGTTATCTGTAGATGTGGATTCCTGATGACTGACAGAGAAGGGGAGCGTCTTTATGTACTGTAGGCCATTCTAAGATTGGGGTTTGGGGTCAAATCAAATGACCTACATAGATGACGCTGAAAAAGGACTTTCGAGCATCAGTTGCTAGTATGTATAAATCAGAGGTACCGACAGCGTTTTCTGAAAAGGAAACACGGTGACTTGATCTTAATTTTCCAGATCTCGTCAATTAACATCATTGTAAACGCACCGGGATGTTGCAAGATGTAATATCTGATCTAATAGTGTTGGGCGATATGGAAAGTATTGTGATGATCATTGGGAATTCTGCATGATATCAGGAATCAGGTATATTATTTTGTCATTTCAATATCGTTTCCCGCAGCCCACAGCAGTGCTACACAAAGAAAAACACATATCCAACACATCCAAAAAATAATAATAAAAAAAAATCACTGTCAAAGAGAGTGAAAGGGATTGGAGACTGCAAGGTGGTGGCGGGGGGGAACGTAGTTAGGCAGCATCGGATGGTGGTCTGTAGGATGACTTTGGAGACCAAGAAGAGGAAGAGAGTGAAGGCAGAGACAAGGATCAAATGGTGGAAGTTGAAGAAGGGAGACTGTTGTGTGGAGTTCAGACTGGGTGGCAGTGAAGAGTTGCCAGATGGCTGGGCAACTACTGCAGACATGTGAGGGAGACAGCTAGGAAGGAAGGTGTGTCATCTGGACAGAGGAAGGAAGACAAGGAGACTTGGTGGTGGAATGAGGAAGTACAGTATACAGAGGAGGAGACTGGCAAAGAAGAAGTGGGGTAGTCAGAGAGATGAAGAAAGTAGACAGGAGTACAAGGAGATGCAGCGTAATGCAAAGAGAGAGGTGGCAAAGGCAAAGGAAAAGGCGTATGGTGAGTTGTATGACAGGTTAGACACTAAGGAAGGAGAAAAGGATTTGTACCGATTGGCTAGACAGAGGGACCGAGCTGGGAAGGATGTGCAGCAGGTTAGGCTGATGAAGAATAGAAATGGAAATGTGCTGACAAGCGAGGAGAGCGTGCTGAGAAGGTGGACGGAGTACTTTGAGAGGCTGATGAATGAAGAAAATGAGAGAGAGAGAAGGTTGGATGATGTAGGGATAGTGAATCAGGAAGTGCGGTGGATTAGCAAGGAGGAAGTGAGGGCAGCTATGAAGAGGATGAAGAGTGGAAAGGCAGTTGGTCCTGATGACATACCTGTGGAGGCATGGAGGTGCTTAGGAGAGATGGCAGTGGTGGTTTCTAACTAGATTGTTTAACACAATCCTGGAAAGTGAGAGGATGCCTGAGGAGTGGAGAAGAAGCATACTGGTACCAATTTTCAAGAACAAGGGCGATGTGCAGAACTGTAACAACTACAGAGGTGTAAAGTTGATCAGCCACAGCATGAAGATATGGGGAAGAGTAACAGAAGCTAGGTTAAGAGGAGAGGTGACGATTAGCAAGCAGCAGTATGGTTTCATGCCAGGAAAGAGCACCACAGATGTGATGTTTGCTAGTAGTAGATTAGATCCCAGTTAAGTTTAGGGTTTAAATACCCTTAAACCCTAAACTTAACTAGCTAAACTAAGGTTAGTTAATTGCTAGCCTGATGCAGTTCATGCTGACACAGAAGGCTGCCTTGGACATTACACAGTAAGCTCACATTTTGGCAAAAGCGTCAACATATGACGCAATGGGATGAAAATAGACTCCCTCTTCTGACCTCAGCCAAACTCTAAACTAATATCAATAACTATTATCTAAGTTAGAATAAAGTCAGTTTGCCTGGATGGATGGCGTTGAATGCCCATCCGTAATATAATTTAAATTCACAGGGAGCACAGTAAAATCATGCACCATGTTGTTGTAATGCAACAGTACTAGATACACAGGTTTCAGTGTGGACACTCTGCAAAAACAGGGTTGACAGCTGACCAATTAGGTGTCTGAACATTTCATAATAAATCAAATTTTCTCTTCGACTTTTTTGTTGTCAACAGGCATGTGTAACAGCCACCGTGGATGGGAGGAGGCACAGGAGACCTTGAAGCATCAGAAAGCTGAACACACAGACTCCGGAGACCCAGACAACAAACGGGGTCACACTGGCAAGGCTGAAGATTTATTTTTTTTTTAAAATTAACAATAAACACGTCACATATAATCAGGAATAAGGAACATTTGTCATTTCATTTCATGTGCACGGAGTGCACAGGAAATGAAATGAAATATAAGTTCCCCCAGCCCACAGCAGTGCAACACAAAGATAAAACCACATCCAAACTACAAAAACACATATATCCAACATATCCAAACAAATTTTTTTTCCACTGTCCAAGCGAGCAAACATCAGGATGACTGCCGGTCTGCATGGGCTAGCAGTTAGCTTAGCTTGCCCCGCTTCCGTGTCCTGTCAGACTGCCCTCAGGGTTTCCTCCTCGGGCACCGCTCCAGGCAGGGCCGTGGCCCCTGGGCCCAGCGGATGCAACAAACCAGGCTCCCCTAGCCGTTCCAATGCCGGCCCTCCCAGCCAGAGACCTTCCACACACCTCCCCGCACTCCACACGACCACACCAAAAACACAGTCAACACGAGGCGACGCGACCGCCAGACCGCCCCAGGTGTTATCGGAACTTGCGGTCTGCATGGGCTAGCAGTTAGCTTAGCCTGCCCCGCTTCTGCGTCCCGTCAGACCGCCCTCGGTGTTTCCACGTTGGGCACAGCTCCAGGCAGGGGCCGTGGTCCCTGGGCCCACAGGACGCAGCAGGCCAAGTTCTCCCAGCCATCAATACAATGCATATAAGCCATCATATAAACACAAAAGCTGGTGTAGTTATGGAGGTTTGAGGCAAAAAAGAGGATGATCCATCTACACACGAGTGATTTCTTTGATTTCTGAGTTTTATTCTATAAGGTGGGTTGTTAAACTAATAATGGTGATAGTAACAAGGTGAAGAACGGCTAGGTAAAGCCCTCGTTCGGTTAAAGGCTGTGTTTTGTTCTGCACAACTCAGTGGAAACAGGGAGGACTTTTAAAGAGAGGGAAAACCCAATTAATTGCCGTACATTTAAACGGCACGCTTAGCATTTTGTAATTAACTGCAAAACGTTCACGGCCAACACACACACGCGTGCAAACACAGGGGACGCGTGAACGCACAATACAGATGCACAACTTGCCACCGTGTTTTTCGGTGCTTGATGAGTGAGTCAGCCACCCTCCACCCACAGACATGAGAGGACAGCCGGCTTACGTCACACCGAGAACCAAAGGATAAACAAGAGCATCTACCCAAGCTTCACACACACACACACACACACACACACACACACACACACACACACACACACACACACACACACACACACACACAGACACACACACTAGATTTAATGACCCTATCCATTAAATGAGATAGTCCTGTTCTCGACTGCATGCTCTAGATTGCCAATCGTAAATTACAGCCTCTTTACTGGCAGACCGAGGCCGAGTGCAATTAACAAGAAAAGAAAATGCCTGGCACTGCTTATATGCCAAACACCAGACAGTAGAAGAGAAAGGATTCAACAAAAAAAAGCTTTATTTTGTTTTTTTTCTTCCAAAGCAAAGCTTTTGCTGTTGACGGTGCTGCTGTTGACAGGGGAACAGTGCAGGAGAATAATCTGACTTGCCAAGGAGCGATGGCGAGAGAGAGAGAGAGAGAGAGAGAGAGAGAGAGGGAGAGAGAGAGAGAGAGAGAGAGAGAGAGAGGGAGAGAGAGAGGGAAAAGTTTGGTAAGAGACGAGGCAGTCGGCTGAAGGATGGGGATTACTCTTGTTTATTTATGTATGCCGGATTTATGGCGTCTGTTGAGCCCAGCGTGTCAATCAACACCCAATGAGTCACTTCTAACATGCGTGATGGCCCTGTTGATCCGGCGCGAGCATTACTGTCATCATGCACAGGGATGTCTTCTTCTTCTTCTTCTTCTTCTTCTTCTTCTCTCTCTCTCTCTCTCTCTCTCTCTCTCTCTCTCTCTGCACCCAAATGACATCCAGACCAACTGACCGTACAGAAAATAACACACCATCAATTCCCACGCCATTACGTCACCTCTGGCATCACGCCGCAGTCACAGGGGGACTCCACGTGACCGCACGCGCGCAGAAAAGAAGAGCGGGGCAGACATTTTGCATTTCTTGCTCGGCTTATCGGTGCCTGCTTAGTGCATGCTCTGCGCTGTTATTTACAGGCTCCCCTGATTAATCCACACACTGCAATACGCATCCCGAGTCCCTCCTGCCACCTCCTGCTGATTCCGCTCCTTCCTCCCTTATCTGGGTCCAAAGGCATCGTCTCATCGGAGACGGGATTATATAGAGAGTTGTTATTTCCTTATTCTTCTTCTCCTTCTTCTTCTTCTTCTTCTCCTTCTTTCCTCTCGGCTCTCGCTCTGTCCGCCTCGTATGAGGCAGGCTGCGGTCTTATATAACCGCCAGCAAGTCTGGGAATCAACTACACAAGTGACACGGTGTTTGACTTGCATTCTTTCACAGAAGAAAACAACTAGAGATCATCCTGAACGTGCAATCGCAAACAAACGTCTGCTTGAAGAACAAATACCCACAAGATGTCCAACCACTCCTGTGGTCTCTGATTTTAGTGGTTGGATGAGCCCCTGGAAAAAAAGGACGCCGCGTCTCGTGTCTCGTGGAGGGCAGTATCAGGTCGCGGCAGGTTTACGGAAGAAGCAAAACTGCTGTAGCCAACAAGCACATAGGGCAGACTAAGGTCATAGGTCACCAATGCATTTACCAATATAACTATACGGTAGGTGCCAGTGCTTTAATTCTTGTGTTGTGAGTCCCACTGTTCCCATTTTAACGCCGCCCTATACAACTCTTTATTTATTTCACTCCCCAATTGTACTTGGCCAATTACCCCACTCTTCCGAGCCGTCCCGGTCTCTGCTCCACCCCCTCTGCCCATCCGGGGAGGGCTGCAGACTACCACATGCCTCCTCCGATGCATGTGGAGTCACCAGCCGCTTCTTTTCACCTGACAGTGAGGCGTTTCACCAGGGGGACGTAGCACGTGGGCGGATCACGCTATCCCCCCCCCCCAGTTCCGTCTCCTCACTGAACAGGTGCTCCCGAACGACCAGAGGAGGCGCTAGTGCAGCGATCAGGACACATACCCACATCCGGCTTCCCACCTGCAGACACGGCCAATTGTGTCTGTAGGGACGCCCTGCAAGACCGGAGGTAACACAGGGATTCGAACCGGCGATCCCCGTGTTGGCAGGCAAGGGAATAGACCGCCATAACACCTGGACGCCCCCCCCCATAATCAACACCTTTTAACCAATTTAATTCCTAATCATTATCCCAAGATACACACTTCTTTTCATAATCCAATACAACCTCCAGCACACATTTACCTGCAATTACACCACAAGTAATGTATCATGTGACTACAGG
Organism: Lampris megalopsis; assembly: GCA_022114975.2. NCBI lineage: Eukaryota > Metazoa > Chordata > Actinopteri > Lampriformes > Lampridae > Lampris > Lampris megalopsis. The sequence goes on from JAJHIY020001352.1 coordinate 11,903, forward strand.
TGGGAGGAAACCGTGTTGATCCCTATCTTCAGAAACTAGCATCGATCAATGACCTCTGACTGTGACGTATAAGCATCATATGTGCATCATATGTGCCGTATGACATCTTTGAGTTTCTGCTCAAATGTGACCAATAGAAAACAATTCAAAACTCCTTTCAATGAACATTTATGATCTAAAATTCTCCACTTTCCAAATCAGGTTATGTTTTTACTCTGTGTGTGTGTGTGTGTGTGTGTGTGTGTGTGTGTGTGTGTGTGTGTGTGTGTGTGTGTGTGTGTGTGTGCGTGCGTGCGTGTGCGCGCGCGCGCAAGCTGCAATCTGGTTCTTTTACCCAACATACGGTTGCAAAACTAAACTTCTGAACTCTACACCGTGTACCACCATTAGCTCTTTATTATCGTCTCAGCCATTCAGTGTCTGCGGCACATCCAGATGTGACCAGAAACACCACAAATTCTTCATTTGAACACCAACCCTTCACTACATTGTGCGTCGTCTTACCTACTGGGGAGGACGTCACGATGCCTTAAGACGACCAGTTGAACCAAGCCATATTTATGACAACACCATGTGTTACGATAGTGACCACTGAAACCGGACGTCATTCTGAACTCGTTGCATCATTCTTGATCTGGATTTAAGCAAATAGAGCGCCAGCAGAAGACACTGCACCACAGCAAATGCGGATCATGATCCCAGCGTTCATTAACGAGTGTGAACTCCACCGCAGGTATATGCTGTTTCTCATCGCCGCAGATCATGCATGCAAAATAAATGATTTTTGAGTCGCGCTTATGCAATAAAGGCGCATTTCACGCCACTGCGCGGTATCCCGCACGCGCCCATAATCCTCGCATCACACCGGGCGACACACAACGCAGCTCGAGGAGCAGCTTGATCATTTCCACACTGATCCTCTCAAACGCCGTACAGCGGTTCATCATCGCAAAGCAATAAACTCACAGTTATATATTTATTTCGGCATCAATCAGTCAAATTCTGACGACGGGGCCGGGGAGAGGAAGTGTATTGCCAGCTAATAATGCTCGATGAAGACGGCGGAAATGAAAGGCAGACGGGGGGGGGGCGGGGGGGAATAAATACAATCAAAAAGCAATAACCTGCTCTTTTAATGGCGCCTGAGAGGGCTCCAAAATAAATACAGACATACGTGTGTTTCCAGTGACAGTCAGACAAATTAATAACATGCAAGAAAGGCACCTGCGACTAAACCCCTTCACTGCCGGTTGGGCGGTACCGGGTAGGTGCAATATGGGGACTAGAGTTTCTAAATTAGATTCAGATATTGTTTCATCTGTCTGGCAGGGAGGACTTTATTACAGCATGGCATACACAATGAGCTTGGATATGACATTTTTCTGACAGTATTTTGAACAGTGGAAGGGAAAGAGACACAACAAGGCCCAAAATACCCCTGTCCATGTGTTCGGTGAAAACTTTGCCTATTCCACATTTACTCCTCTCTTCTGTCAGTCTGCCTGCGTGCTGCCACCAGTATTTTCTTTACACGTCTCTCTGCATGTTGCAGAGACGGTGAATGGGGAAGGGTGTGCGAGTGAGGAATGAGAGAGAGACAGAGAGACAGAACAGAGTAAAGAGGGGGGGGAGAAGCATGTCTATGGCTCGAAAAATGGATTCTCGTTTAAAATCACCACCACTTTTTAACTTGATTCTTGTGTGTCACGCTCCAGAAGCTGTGATCCGGGGGGGAGCGAGAGAGCGAGAGAGAGGCCTGGCCTGCTGGGTTAATTCTTGTCAACCGTTCCTGTTCCTGTTCTGTCACGGAGTGCCTCGTCTATCCAAAGCCCTCTCCGTGGACCTAGCACCTGCTCCAAGGCATGGCAATAAGCCTCTGCATAGACACACCAGATGACAGAGACAGGCCTCGGAAAAAAAAACAAAAAAACAAAAGAAATAGAAAGGTGGTGAATATAGAACAACATCCAGAGAGAGAGAGAGAGAGAGAGAGAGAGAGAGAGAGAGAGAGAGAGAGAGAGAGAGAGAGAGAGAGAGAGAGAGAGAGAGAGAGGACACCGGGACAAAAACAGAGACAGAGGTTAGACAAGAGGGATAAACAAGGGGGTAAAGGATATAACGAGAGGAAGCAGACAGGGGTGTCGGTACCATAGGAAACTTTTGAGACACACAGTACATCCATACTAACATGTTTAAATTTGAAAAATGGCATCTTTTGCTCTCCGTTTTGGCCCTCCATCCTCGCTACTCACTGTTTTCGCCGTCCTCACCTTGCAGTGTGAACGGCGAAAACGGAGCTTTCTGAAAACGCTGATGCATGGTTGTCATGCGATCTTGGGTAAAGCTGCCAGCTCAAGCTGCCACACTGCAAAAACAGGAAATCTGAACCTGTCTGGCAGTTTTAAAAATCACACAGAGATTTCTTATCTTGTTTCATGGACCGTTTATCCACCAACAACTGACTATGTAAGATTATTTATCATGATTTAAAGAACAAATTTGTGCGTACAAACGATTGCTGAATGAGGCCCAATATTGGGTTTTATAGTCCTGCTTCTGGTAAGGGAAGATGGGGGCATGAACTCACGTTTGCAGCGGCCTCACCCAATACCGTCCATGCAGTGTCTTTGTCCACGTCTGTGTCTAAGTTGTCTTCGTTTGATGGCTGGGAGAGCCTGGTCTGCTGCGTCCTGTGGGCCCAGGGACCTCGGCCCTTCCCCGGAGCTGCGCCCAAAGAGGAAGCACCCAGGGCGGTCTGACAGGACGCGGAAGCGGGGCAGGCTAAGCTAACTACTAGCCCATGCAGACCGGCAGTTCCAACAGTCATCCTGGCTGAAGTTCACCCTCTTGGAAAGTGAAAAAAAATTTTTTGTTTTTGTTGATATGTTGAATATACATGTGTTCTTGTAGTTTGGATATGTGTGCTAGTCTTTGTGTTGCACTGCTGCGGGAAATGATGGTTTTCCTCCGGGTGCTCCGGTTTCCTCCCACAGTCCAAAGACATGTAGGTCAGGTGAATCGGCCGTACTAAATTGTCCCTAGGTGTGAATGTGTGAGGGTGTGGGGGGGGGCTGTGATGTCCTGGCAGCCTATCCAGGGTGTCTCCCCGCCTGCCACCAAATGACTGCTGGAATAGGCTCCAGCATCCTCACGACCCCGAGAGCAGGAAAGCGATTTGGATAATTGATGGATGGATGCATTTAAGAAAATTGTCGCAACTAATACTCCCTGGTTGGGATATCTTTCTACACTGACAGATTGTTTTACTTATTTTGAGGATGTTCTTACTTGAATATGCTAAACTTCGTCTCAGTTTCGACGCAGCGTTGTGCGGAGAGGCGTTACGCCCAATAGCGCGATAGCAGCATTGTTCTATCGTTTCAGCTTTTCAGGGAAGACGACGAACTTTGCGGAAACTCTCAACCTGTTTCTGCCTTGAAAACAACATTTTTCAAATCTCTCCGGATCAGTCTTGGACGTAGTCCCAATAAGACCGGGATGTCAGGAAAGGGGCGATGGACAGAGAGGATGCGAGAAAGGAGGAAAGGCGAGAGAAAGGTGATCCAAAGATGAAAGCAGTTGCAGCGGGGTTGGAGGGAGGGTAGCAGAGAGAGCGAGAGGGGGGCTGAAAGGCGGCTTAGTGAGGAATGACTGACACAATGAAAGGGCAAATAAGAGGAGTCGATGTGAGAGCTGAAGGACAACGAGGAGAGACGGAACGAGCAAGCGAGAGAGAGGAATAAAAATACTGAGTGAGAAGAAGAAAATAGAGCAAGACGTACATTAGCAGAGAAAGAGATAGAAAGAGAACGAGAAGCAGAGAGAGAGAGAGAAAGAGAGAGAGAGAGGGTGAGTGATATATACACGCAAAAAAGAAATAGAGTGAGATATACAGGGATGTAAATAGGAAAACAGAGACAGAAGAGGCGGTGGAAGGTGTGACCACATTACGCAACACCTCTTAATGTCGCGGCTGGATCGGTGAAGTCACGCAGGCGCCGGCAGCCGGTTGTATGTGCAAGTTAATGAAGGTTAAACACCAGTACATCTGTGGGTCCGCGGTGGTGTAGCGGTCTAAGCATCGGCTTTGTGTCGATGCGGTTGCCCACTGGGGACCCGGGGTTCGCGCCCCGGTCTCGTCAGATCCGACTATGGCCGGACTCGATGAAGCAGCAATCATTGACGACGCTGTGTTCGGGAGGGGGGCGGAGTCGGCTTGTGTTCGTCACATGAATGCGTCTCCGGGTGAGTCGGAAAAAGCATTGGTTCGGCCTGGAGTCGCCTTGTCACGAAAGTGGCGAGATTGCCGGCCGGAGAGACGCAGTTGCCGAACACACGCAGTACGAGGGTGGGTGTTTGAATTAAAATAAAGATCGATTGGCCACTAAAATTGGGAGAAAAGGAGAAAAATCAGAAATAATAATTTTAAAAAAAACACCAGTACACCTCTGACAACATATTCGTTCAACCGACAGCCTGTGGCATGGCTCGGGAGGTGGAGCGGGTCGTCTGGTAATCGGAAGGCTCCTGGTTCGATCCCTGGCTCCTGTGGAGAGCGTGTTGACGTGTCCTTGAGCAAGACACTGAACCCCTAACTGCTCCGGATGAGCAGGTTGGCGCCCTGCATGGCAGCCTCCGCCATCAGTGCGTGAAAGTTGGTGCGAGTGGGTGAATATGAGGTCTAAGTTGCGTGGCGGTCTATTCCATTGTCTACCAACACGGGGATCGCCGGTTCAAATCCCCGTGTTACCTCCGGCTTGGTCGGGCATCCCTATAGACACACTGGCCGTGTCTGCGGGTGGGAAGCCGGATGTGGGTATGTATCCTGGTCGTTGCACTAGCGCCTCCTCTGGTCAGTCAAGACGCCTGTTCGCGGGGGGGGGGGACTGGGGGTGATTGCATGATCCTCCCACACGCTATGTCCGCCCAGGCAAGACTCCTCACTGTCAGGTGAAAAGAAGCGGCTGGCGACGCCACGTGTCGCCAGTCTGCAGTCCTCCCCGGACCAACAGAAGGGGGTGGAGCAGTGACTGGAACGGCTCGGAAGGGTGGGGTAATTGGCCGGATACAATTGGGGAGAAAGGGGGGGGCACTATACGAAATGCAGACCATTTACCATGAAACAGTTCAAACCAATCAATTCAGAGACTCTTCATTTTTTCATTTGTGGCTCTTCATGTCTGTCATCACATGTCCATGGAAAGGTCCCCTTGGCGGGCTTATGGAAAGGTCACCAGACATTGACATGCACTTTCATATCGGGCTAATGGCGCGATATCTCTCAGTTCTGCTGTAACATGTCAACCCCATAAACAATCCATAGCGCCCCTGCTGGGACTATACCCCCCCCCCACCCCCGAGTCTCATCTTGCACATGTGGCCGGCTGTCAGAAGTGTTACCGTGAAGAGGAAGCGCGGCTATCACAACTATAAATAAGCAGGCTTGCACTTTCTCAACGACGGAGTGCATGGCTGTGTGTTCGGAATGACAACTGGGTCTGGGGACGAGATGTTTCAAACCATATGGGGCGCAATAACGGGGACGCAGAAACTGCACCCACCTGCATATTTGAATTGCGTATCTTTAAGACGGTCATGTAGACAGGTGTGACGGGGAGATAATGGAAAGGAGCGCGGAGGGATTAGAAATGTAATAATGGCTGGTGTTTTCTTTTAATGATGCTTTCTTTTCCGCCCAAAGGCATCGCCGTGCCATATCACACCCTATCAGAGTTTAAGGTTAAATCATGCAGGTCCATGCGTAAAGATATGCAAATGCACGTTGCGCACACGTGGACGCAGCGACACACTCGGTGTCTCCATTAGCGTCTGTTTTGACATCCACACTGCCGACTTATAGAAAAGAAAAAATCATCATAGCATGCATGTTACAGTGTGCGTGCACCTGCATGTGTTATCCGTGTGTAGGTACTTGTACGGGATGAACCATACTCACACTGTTCAGTACACTGGGAAAAAGCCAGGAAAAGCTATTTCTGGACAGCTTTCTGCAACTTAACAGACACATAAACAGGTGATTGTTGGATTTTTATTTTTTTTTGGGGGGGGGGGGGCTTTTTCTGTGTGAGTTGTTTGAGTGTCAGTGAGAGAAAAGAGAGAAAGAAGGAGAGAGACACGGATGTCAATACAGATATTTCAGGTTGCCTGGACTTGTAGAGCTTGGAAGGTGTCATTTCAGTAATAATGATGTACAACGAGTGTGTGTGCGCGCGTGTGTGTGTGTGTGTGTGTGTGTGTGCAAGGCTGCTCGCTCTCTCCATCTGAGTTTGAAAGGTAAATGGCGTGCATATTTGTGAGCTCTCCGATGTCTGGTTTAAAATGGAAAGACAAAAAAAATTAACTTAAATAACTTTGTTCTAGATGATAAGTACATTTCTAAAGGCGCATACGTGTGCAAATCACAATTTATATAATATGGATATTATATAACATTATTATATAATGTGTCAAAAAAGAAGTGATATGGCTGTGGAGGATGGCCTTATCTCCTCAACACCGAACTGCAAGCGAGGAGTTGACGTTTTGGACGCGCTCCTCTGCTAGTCTGCAACACAACCCCACAGTCCAAACCTGGTGCTGATTTGGTACACATAGTGGAAACTCTGTATTGGTCTAATATCTGGGGTTACGGAATGTTTTTTACTCTGTTTTTACACGAATCCGTTTCATATTACCCCTCCGTTCACCCCCCCCCCTGCAGGATGGCTGGCCCGTTCTTGGGGCGGGTCCTGAAGGAAACGCTGACTTTGACTCGGCCGCTTCCCCGCTGGCCTTAACTCAATCTGGACTTTCCCCCTGGACTCTGATGAAATCCTGGCATCGTCCCAAGTAATTCTCTGCCCGCGTCTCCGGAAGCGGCTACGCCGCTATCCATCCTATTCCATTAACTTCTGCTGACTTGGGTTTGTTAAATACAGTTTCCATTTCAGGACGTGGGTGTTGGAAGTGCTGCCGGCTGCAAACACGGCGGCCCGAGCGCGGCGAGGCTGTCCTGTGACACTAAATCAGAAGTCAAACCCAGAGCCGTTTTACGTGAGGAAAGAGAAGGAAATAGACAAACAAATAAAAAACTGTTGAATACAACAGTAACGCTGGGTCTGTGAATGTTCTCATTCGTCCATCTGGGTTTCGACTTCCCTGGAGACTCGAGAAGCCTTGCCTCCAAGAACAACAGTCGGTCACTAACGGCTCCAACGACTCTCGTGACCACTGAATAATGAGGTCGAAACTAATCCCCCCAACGACCGTCGCTGCTAAACAAATGCAAATCCATAGCTCCGATAACGACGGGCGCGGCCAAACATCGGTACACAAAAGAGCCACGCATATCAATGGCTCTGTTAGCGACGGGCGTTGGTAAACATGGGGTCACAAAGAGCCACGCATATCAATGGCTCTGACAACGACTCCTAGGGGATAAATTCTGAGTCTCATCAGCAGCCAGTCAGACTAGCTTGGTCTAGTCAGACTAGCTTGGTCTAGTCAGAAAGGCACGAACTGAGGAGGCCTCTTGGATGAGAGGAGGCGAAACGTCTTCACGGATATATACCAAGTCCAGTTGCACTTAACTCAACTCCTTTGGATAACAGTAGCACTGCTTTGGTGGAGGGTGAAGGGGAGTCAGCTAACGCCAAAAACACTTGATGTTCCATACAAACCGAATCAGCTGTCAAGGAAACCAGAGGACGAGACTATTTCAAGTGTTGCTGGGCTGACTTGACAATTGTGTTTACCGATCACTTAAAGGGGAGGGAGTGCTGCTGTCATGCTATGCTATGTTTACCCCATCTCGTTAGCCTTAGCCAAAGCATTTTACCACTGTGTGTATTTTTTTTTTTACAAATAGCAAAGACAACTGTGGAAATACACTATACGGGTAATTAACAACGAGTGTGTGAGACATCCCAGAGAGTCCAGTTGTGACACATGAGAAGCCCAGGTTTAATATTATGTCAGATCAACACACCGCCGCTATGCTAACCACCTATTCGTGGCCTTCAGTGAGTTTTTTTTTTGCAGCTCGGTTTATATTAGAGTGCCACATCATAACACGTTACAACACTGCACACAAAATCGCGAGTATTTACCACGGAACCTGCGGCGAATATATCAGGAACCAACAAGTAGTCCCTGAATAACTCCGAATCACGTAAGAAACAACACATACCATGTTAATGAAGCAGTAATGACGCGTGATTAGTTCCTGCATATATGCGAACCTGCATAATGATCATTTACTTAATGAACTGTTCCTGATTAACTCTGACTCAGGTGTTAATTGGCATGTAACCAATTAAAAATAATTGCTTCCTTGTCACCTCCATGTTTGTTTCTGTTTTTGTGTCCCTTCAAGTAAAGTAGTGCATCGTGTCGTGGTTACTAGGAATGATGCACTTCTTTACTTTAGGGAACCAAAGTATGGTGAGTGATATGAAGGTAATAGAGAAGTAATGATTTGTTACTACAAGCTGTATGCCATGTAAACCTGAGAGGAGTGACTGAGTGAGTGTTCAGGGTCACAGACGTCCAGGATCTGCCAGGTTCTGAGTGGTCAGGTTCACAGATATCCAGGATCTGTCAGGTTCTGAGTGGTCAGGGTCACAGATATCCAGGATCTGTAAGGTTCTGAGTGGTCAGGGTCACAGACATCCAAGATCTGTCAGGTTCTGAGCGGTCAGGGTCACAGATATCCTGGATCTGTAAGGTTCTGAGTGGTCAGGGTCACAGACATCCAGGATCTGTCAGGTTCTGAGTGGTCAGGGTCACAGACATCCAGGATCTGTCAGGTTCTGAGTGGTCAGGGTCACCGATATCCAGGATCTGTAAGGTTCTGAGTGGTCAGGGTCACAGATATCCAGGATCTGTCAGGTTCTGAGTGGTCAGGTTCACAGATATCCAGGATCCCACAGATATACTGGATACTGGTTCATTAGCACGGTATCCAGCAGTTGTTGTAGTTGAACTACTCGTCAATTACTTGCTAACCAACAGTTTGTTCCTGATTTATTCACTATTCGTTCCTTGGTAACTACTCGGGACTTCTTGTAGAGCTGCACAGGATATCCGGCCCTTCATGTCATATTTACACCAAGGCTTATCCTGGAGAGCCTTCGTATGAAGGAGACAATAAAAGATAGATTTGGGGGGGAAAGTGCATAGGTGAATAAGTTATGATTCCTACAAAACGGACAGATATTTTGCACTGTTGATTTTTTCTTTTGTCTCCGTTACTTAAGCAGAATTGTGATATTAGTTTTGCTGCAGCTGATCTTGGTTGAATGTTAGCTTGGGGGGAAATCCCCCCCCTCTTTCACGGCTCTCGTGAGCAATCTGGTTTGATAGACATTGTTATGCTTGCCACTCAGATAGGTGTGTGTGTGTGTGTGTGCGTGCGTGTGTGTGTGCGTGTGTGTGTGTCTGTCTGTGACAGATCCAACAGGCCTGCGGGTTTTGCCGTGTCGCGTGTGCTGCTGCACGTGCGCATCGGATGCCGGGAGCCGGCGGTACGGCAGATGGGAGGAGGGTGTAGCTAGCTGTCTGTGACAGAAGAAGTTGAAGGGTGGAGAGAGGGGAATCAATTTGTCAGGGGAAACGCAGCACTTTCCTGGGAGGAGTTAGGGGAAGTGGGGTGTGGGGATGAGGGGATGGGGGGGAGCCATGTAGGTAGTCATTAAAGAGGAGACAGATGATATTAATTCACTTTACTACTCGTGCATTGTGGCGATGTCACACACTTTGGCGACTCCTGACACGTCCTGAGTAAAGATGCTATAGATCCAGAAAACCTATTCATCTCCCTCCTACGCCGTCTTATTCCCTGTGTGTGTGTGTGTGTGTGTGTGTTAGTGCCGGCCTGCTTTTTTTTAAAGGCCTAATCTGTGATTTTATTTGACCTTATTAAGTTAAAGTGCATTCACAATGGAAGAGTTTGCATTACACTGAAAATAAGCGTTGTGTCCTTCTCAACCACAGGCGCGGATCTACGGGGTGGCAACAGGGGCGGCAGCTGCCACCTCTGGGACACAGTCTTGCCGCCCCATTTATAAATCAGATAATATGTTTTTAAAGTATATTTTATGTACATGCATGGTGAAAGTCAACGAGACCCGCACCAAACTCATCTCAAACAGTAGAGAACAAAATGCGTTCGATGAAATCCGAGTTTTGAATAATAACACGTTTAGAATAATGTCCATTGCCCCCCTCCTTGAACCTCATGCCACCCCTTTGTGACCTCAGGAAAAACATCTCTAGATCCGCCACTGTACCGATCGTAGTTGAAGATGTAGGCCCGTTTCGCTCTTGGTGATATGAACACACCTTTTCTTTTACAGCATCAGAGGACAATACAAACTCAGATTTAGTCGCTGTCTGGTGTTAGTTCTTGTATTGAGAGACCCGTCAATCAATTTGGGAGGGAGAGCAGCTTCCAATCGTGTATTTTGAATTTTTGTAGCGGGGTGACCCTCGGGTTCCTGTTGGAAATATGGATTGTACTTTTAAATCTCGCAACGGCATTAAATACATCACATGTTTATATCCGAACTCCAAAACGGTCAAAAGTGAAAGAAAATTTATCAAAAAAGTTACAAAAGCTGAATGCACATTTCCAGTATCCTCTGCAAGCCTGAGCTCCTGCAGGAGGGTATCCAGATTGTGGAGGTCTTGACTCATCGGACATGAAGTCTAGATGTAGGTCACCCAAAGGATCCATGGTTCCTCTATGGACTTGTAGAGCTTAAGAGGTCAGATGTAACTTTAGTACCCATCCATTAAAAACTACTGCACTGGCGTCCAGGTAGCGTAGTGGTCTACTCCGTTGTCTACCAACACGGGGATCGTCTGTTCGAATCCCCGTGTTACATCCGGCTTGGTCGGGAGTCCCTACAGACACAATTAGCCTATCTGCGGGTGGGAAGCTGGATGTGGGCATGTGTCCTGGTTGCTGCACTAGCGCCTCCTCTGGTCGGTCGGGGCGCCTGCTCGGGGGGGGGGACTGGAGAGAATAGCGTGATCCTCCCATGCACTACGTCCCCCTGGTGAAACTCCTCACTGTCAGGTAAAAAGGAGCGGCTGGCGACTCCACATGTATCGGAGGAGGCATGTGGTAGTCTGCAGCCCTCCCCGGATCAGCGGGGGAGCGGGGGGGGGTGGAGCAGCGACCGAAACGGCTCGGAAGAGTGGGGTAATTGGACGGGTACAACTGGGGAGAAAAAAAAGGGGGGGGGGTGGAGAGAAAGTATCCTCTGCACGTCTGAGCTCCTGCAGGAGGGTATCCCAGATGGCGGAGGTCTTGACTCATCGGACATGAAGTCTAGATGTAGGTCACGTCCCTGCCAAAGGAGCTACGGGTCCTCTGTGGACTTCCAGACCTGAACAGGTCAGAGATGTATCTTGTGCCTCCATCCATGAGAAACTATTGCACCCCAGTATGCATAGAGATACCTGGGCTGACACCGAGGGCGCTGACAAAGATAAAAGCAGGGCTGAATCCCTTATCATCTGACACAGGTTACACTTCCCCCACCGAGAAGCGACTCGCTGTCACACACAAACCAACTGACTTGAGCTTGAACAAATAAAACTTTGTGATTCTTTAAGGGTTTAAATTGAGACAAGATTTTGACCTGCCTCTCAAAATGACAATTAGAGTCGAATCATGTACCCGTGTGTCTAAAAATGGGCTGTCTGCAGCAAGGGGGGAGAGAGAGAGAGAGAGAGAGAGAGAGAGAGAGAGCAATGTGCGCGAGGGCTCATTAGGAACAGGATCCGCATGGGCTTGTTTCGTGACAACAGAGATCGGTTCTGTGTAATTTGCCACATCAAAATGCAACGACGAAGACAAAAGAAAGCGGGAACTTGTCTTCTGGATGTGTGGCAGTTTAACAGGCCTGAACAACATATCCGCGCCGTCTCCACTGATAATTTTGACAAAACGAGCGGATTGCGGTCCAAAGGGTGCAACGTCAAGGCTGGCGTGACGTTCAGGGACCCGTCCGTCCCACGTGGCTTTCGCCGTTGCTCAGGGCTCCCCTTCATCCCCTGAGGAAAAAAAATAAATAAATAGAAACTAAGATTACATCCCTCTTTCTATCTATTTGGGTTCCACCTCTCATCTCTCATCATCTCGTCTCCACCGTAGTCATTTTGCCGGCGGCGCAACATCCTGTCCTCCGCCTGGAAACACGTTCTGGTCAACGCCCACCTCCCCAGCCGCCACCTTGATCTCCCTCGCTAATGAGCGCCCTCCAACCCACAGCACCGCAACACATTACTCACCCGTCCTCGTGATGCAGGAGACAAACAGGCTGCTTTTTTCTTTACCCCCCCTCCCTCCCTCCTCCCCAATTGTATCTGGCCAATCATCTCACTCTTCCGAGCCGTTCCGGCCGCTGCTACACCCCCCCCCCCTATGCAGACTACAGTGTCTCCTCCGATACATGTGGAGTCGCCAGCCGCTTCTTTTCACCTGACAGTGAGGAGTTTCTCCAGGGGGGATGTAGCGCGTGGGAGGATCACGCTATTCCCCCCCAGTTCTCCCTCCCCCCCTGAACAGGTGCCCCGACCGACCAGAGGGGGCACTAGTGCAGCGACTAGGACACATACCCACATCCGGCTTCCCACCCGCAGACATGACCATTTGTGTCTGTAGGGCCGCCCGACCAAGCCGGAGGTAACACGGGGATTCGAACCGGCGATCCCCGTGTTGGTAGGCAACGGAATAGACCGCCACGCTACCTGGACGCCCAACAGGCTGTTTCTTTAACACCCCCCCTCCAATAAACCTTGTGTTGGATATTCTTTTTGCTTCCCCTACCCACCAACCCAAATGCTGGTTGTGTGAACACCTGAGCACCGTGTGAAGCACAGCTCCCTCAGTCGGTTCAGTACAACAAGTTTCACCCGCAGATAAAAGACAGACATTCGAGGAAAGGGTGGGAAAAGATAATCCTTCACATAGGAAAAAATAAAAACTCTACAGCAGCCTGTAATGGGCCAGATAATGTAGGGTATCTCCAGGCCGCCCTTGGCACGCCCATCTGCGTTGTTTCTGCGAGACTTCCAGCATCCGAGCGCCACCGAAACAGTCACGAGGAACAGGAAGTACAGGAGATAAGCAGCGACACGCTGAAACCCGTAGCGCCTCCAGCGCTTGGCACCCACACCAGCCGGCTGATGTGGTGGCATTTGTACATTACTGGGCGATAAATGGAGGTGTGACGAGGCGGAGGCACGACGACGTGAACCAGAGTACGCGGATTGGCAAGTACACGCCGTGGACCCGATCCAGCCGACCGACAGACCCGCATGCTTGTGTTCTACAGGCGCGGGATCAGGTTCTATTCTATCCGTAGCATCCCAGGGATCCGGCTTTCCCTGAGCCCCCCCCCCCCCGCGACAAGCTTGCAGCCCCTCTGCCGTATCCCGAGGCTTAGGCCCATCCTCCGCTCGTTGACCCAGCGCTAAAACATCGACTCCTCCGAGTTGCTAGCAAGGCCCACGTGGACTCGAGAGAATATCAAAAAAAAAAGTGAGAGACGTTCAAATACCGAGGAGTTGTTCGGCAGCCGTCGGGTGATTCACGCCTCGCTTTCTCTGTTTCTGCTCGTACTCCGCCCCCCCCCTTTGTGATCCCTTCCAGTCGAGCGCCCCGTGCGTGGCGAGCATCTCTCTGCGTATCTTCAGCTTCCCTCTTCCACAACGGCGGCCGCGCCGCGTCACAACCGGTTAGCCTGAGAAACGAGCGCACGGCGCAAACACACCGCGGCACAAGACGTGAAACTGGATGACAATTAATGGCCGTGTGCTTTTAAGTGCGGAGGACGATGATTGCGTGCGCACCTGGGCCCCACGTCCCCCCGCCATTAATATTCAGTGTTTGAATAGGTGCCCGCCGCCGCCATATTCCTTTCTTTTTTTTTCTTCTTCTTCTTTTTTCGATGTTCCCTGTTCGTCAAATTGTTAAATAGAGAGGCTGATGAGGTGGAATGTCGAAGCAGATTGCGCACGACAGGCCGTGACTCGGGGAGAGTGAAATCATCATTTTCGTCCCTTTCCTTTCACCTTTTTGTTTTTTCTTTCTTTCTTTTTTCTTCTGCTGTCCTGGCCGGGGGAAAGACTAACCGGCATGGCAATCAGATCTGGAACCGCAGCACATTTGAAAGGGGAAGGCAGAGGGTGGAGGGAGTCGGGGGGTGGTGGTGTAGTGGTGGTGGTGCCGGGGTGGAGGATTCTATGCTTGAGTCTGTGCATCTGTCTGTGTCTGTTTTGTGATCCGGCCTCACTTGGAGTTCACGTGGAGCGGTTGTTGCTGGGGGTCCGTCTCACAGAGGAGTGCGGATGAAAGGGACGGAGTGATGTAGTAGCCCCCGCCCCCCGCTGCCGCGCTGGGGAATATGACAGAAGACCGAAGGGGGGGGGGGGGTGTGACGGAAAGCAAGGAACAGAAGGGCCACGAAATCTTCCAAGTCGTCTTCAAGGCCAGGCGGCGCCTTCGGATGAAACGGCGATTTGCATGCGGATTGATCCGCATTGTGCGGCGGCGTGTAGGGCAGATCCCTCACGACAACCTCGTCCGTGACAGATGACAAAGTTGTCGCTTTTCAACCGCTCATTTCCACGTGCTGAAAGAGAGATGTGGCGGGGGAGATAGAAGGGTTTTCCATTTAGCCCTGTGTTTGTTTCACATTGGTTTCACATCCCCTTTCTCACCCCCCCCTTTTTTGTGCAACACAACCCCAAGTCGCTCCCTCCCCCACAAACTCATTGTCGGTGCAACTATCAATCTTGGCTCCAGTATACCCCCCCACCCCCCCCGTTCCATTCACAGAACAGATACAATCATAGTCTTGATTTCTCTCCCTCTCCCCCTCCTGCCCTTCCTCCGTCTCTCAAGTCTATAATACACGCTTGGAGGACTGAAACATATCTTTTCCCCCGACGGCCGCGGCTCAGTGATGTGAGACTATGTCCATATTGCTGAGCAAAGTCCCATCCCTACTCCCTCCGCTTTCCTTTTCACCCCTTTCCCTCCTTAAATAATAGGTCTCTGGCCTTCAGCAATGGTCACGGACATTGTGGGGGCCATAAGACAAGACAGTAACCAGAATTAATGGGGCCCGGGCCTGGGCTCTCTCATGGCTGACCACTTAAGGGTCTGCGGAGCAGGGGCCCAGAGAATAAGACTGGTAATGGGAAGGGAGGACGGTAAAGAACACATCCAGCCGTTCTCTAATGGACACGGTGGCGTTATTGGCAGATCGCTTTGGTTGACTCATAAGAGAGATACTGCCTCATGATGCCACCGAACGATTTATTTCCACGTGGACTGCCCTGGTCAACAAGGACGTCCATTTAAGTTGGCGGGTTTCTTCATTCGTGGACAAAAAAATCTGCATCGGCTTGATAAGTTTGTAGCGCGCGCCACGCAGGACACGCGTCATCCATTGCAACCAACTCTTCCGTTTTTGTTTTTTTTATTATGGCTTCCCCAAAACTTCTGGGCAGCAACATACCGGGAAGCCAAGTTCCCTCCGTCTTATCAGCAGCTAAGCAATAAGACTTTCCAAGGGGGGTGGGAGGGCGGCCGTATCAGATCCCTCCCCCCCTTCCCATCATCAAGCCTCTCATCAGAGGACGCCGCGCTTCCCGCCGCCTCTTCCCGCCTCTCCTCAGAGCGTTTTGTTTTTTCTGACGAGAAACACAAAGAGGAACATATTGAGCAGATAGAGAGACACGGAGCCAGGTGTCGGGGCGCACATACGTCTCTCCCGGCTAATAATCTAGCAGAGGAGACAAAAGTCATTCATCTGCGAGCGGGTACTGGCAGGTTTGACTTTCCGACAGGAGGAGGAGAAATAATTGCGAGGCCTCTCCGCGGCTGATGAACGCGGCCGATACCGTAGCGCCGAGAGTGTCGCGACTCCCCCCCCCCAGCCACCCGCCCGCCTCCTTTTCTTAAAGAGCGCGGAAGATGAAAGGAGGAAACGCACACAGAGGAGCGTTTATGTAGCGCGCGTCAAATAAAGCCGTGTTCCATTTAGCATCGCGCCAGCGCCAGACAAGGCGAATCAATAGGCGCGGGCGATTCCGCTCTCCCGAGGAAAGGGGAACGAGAACAAACAAATATCCCAAGTGTTGGGCTGAACCGTTTCCACAAATCCAAACGGCTTCTCTCAAATATTTGCCGTTTCTTGCGGGCAGATGGGTTTATTGTTATTATTATTATTATTTTTCTTTTTTTTATATTGTTGAACACATGCACGTGTGCGCACGCACGCAGCCCAAGGATTTGCGGAATGAATTCAGATTTTTTTGTGAGCTAAAAATAAATAAATAAATAAATAAAGTCAGCGTGCAAATCATCAGTATTCACATTCCGCCCGATTCTCCGGTTTGATCGTGCAGCACCTACACAGGTGATGGAGAATAAAGGACGGTTTTCTTGTCTTTCGCTCCTCTTCGCCGCCTCCCCTCGTCATCTCTGCCCCTCTCTCTCTCCCACTCTCTTCCTTCCCCTACCTTCATCAACCTCCGTTCTCTCGCTCCTCTACTCTCTCTCTCTCCGTCTCTCATACTCGTTCACTCTCGCCAACTTGGCTGGTAGGGCTTCATTTGCAATGCTATCCGCAGGTGTTGGGGTGGGGGTGGGGGGTTAATGGGGTGGGGGCGGTGGGTGGGGAGGGGGGTGATGCAGTATGTGAACTAATCTCACTTGCTTGATTCTATCAATCCTCTTTTTCACCCGGGTTTTGAACACCTCAATCAAACCTCCCCTCAAGGTCGCCTTTGTAGCACGCTTGGCAGATTAAGTCCCCGTCCGTGTGCACTGTGCGCTTTGAACTGGAGACGTCACCCAGAGAAAGATAAAGAAGAGGGAGGAGAGGGAGGGAGAGGGGGAGAGAGAGAGGGAGGGAGGAGAGAAAGGGAGACAAAGAGAAAGAGAGAGGAGAGAGGGGAGAGAGAGGGGAGAGAGAGAGAGGAGAGAGAGAGAGGGAGGGAGGAATGAGGAGAGACAGAGGGAGGAGAGAGGAGAGAGAGAGGGAGGAGAGAGATAGAGAGGAGAGAAAGACAGGTAAAAGGGAACTCAGACCCTGAGAAAGGAGATTTTTTTTGTCTTTTTCCTCAGCAGTGATATCCATCTTTTAGTTGAGTGTAAAAAAGACCAGCTTCAGGATACCCCCCCCCCCAAAAAAAACCCAAAAAACCAAAAAAACATTTGAGCCATCAGGATCAATAATACCTTTCTACTTGCTTGCTTTATTGACAGCTTGACTTTTGGGCCTGGTTCCCATGGGGGCGGCTTTAATGGCGGCGACGTTGGCCACTCACATCTCACACAAATTTTGGAGTTTCTCCACGCTGTTTCCAGCAGTTGTTATGAACCCCCTCCCACCCCACACCACTACCCCCGTCCACATCCTGTGCACCGGTGTCAACATCTGAGCGTTTCAAACTATTGCATGAAAGTCCGGTCCGTCGGCGGCAGCCTGCGCCGGGTGATGTGGAGGAGAGCAGCGGGGAAGGGACAGCGTTATGAATAGTCTGCTGGATGCGATGTTCGATTTACAGCACTGTGAGATTCCCATCTATCATCAGCATGATGACAAAGAGCCAGAGAGACACAGAGAGAGAGAGAGAGAGAGAGACAGACAGAGAAAGAAAGAGAAAAGAGAGAAACCAAGCTCCTTCCTCCTCCTCCTCTTCCAGCTCATGAGCTGAATACCAACTTGAACACTGCATCAAGAGGAGTAGAGTGCATGAAGACACGGTCTGTTTGTGTGTGCATGTGCACGTGTGTGCACGTGTGTGCATGTGTGCACGTGTGTGCCTCCCCCTTTCCGTCTCTTCACGCTCGTCTCTCTTGTCAAAGCCGTGTCCAAAATTGTCTTTCTGAATGTCTCCCTCCCCTACTCTTCCCCTCTTCTTCTCATCAGAGAATCACACTTTTCCCCCTTTTTCCAATCCTACCCTCGTTTTCCTCTCTCTCTCTCTCCCTCCCTCCCTCCCTCCCTCCCTCTCTCTCCCTATGCACCGTCCAAACATACATCATCGGGCATTATTGTTATGCTTGAGGCTCAATGGCATTCATCCTAATATCTGTATGCTATCCTATTTGCAAGAAGAATGAAATAATCTCGGCAAGACAAACCAATCATTTATCAAACCATGCAGCCGTACGAGAGAGAGAGAGAGAGGGAGAGCCATTCCCTCCCCAACTCCTCTCAGCCTCTCATTCTCAAACAGACCGTGGCTGAAGTACAGGCACATCGTCATTTCATTTCCAGCAGACAGACAGCGCTAATGGCCAAAGTCTATCATCGGGCAGGATGAAGTTGTAGTCACATAGCAAGGCATTAATACATCCCGCACTTTTTATCAAGTCCCACGGCGCCTGCTTAGGCCGCTCCTTTGAATATCTATTCCATCTGCACGCTTAAATAAATCTTAATTTGCTGTGTTCTGGTGCTGGCTTCGGTTTCAGCACCCCCACCCCCACCCACCCCCACCCCCACACACGTCACTACATACATCATGGAAAAGCGAGACGTATCAGAGACGAATCGAATGGAAAGTGCTGCAAAGACCCCACCCGCCGCCACCACCGCCGCCAACTGCCATCTAATTACATGCACCGTAGATCCAGTGCCTCGAGGAGAGGTTACCCTGAGCCACAATCCCCGAGAGGGTGATGCTCTCCTCTCGTCCTCCACCCTTACTCCCGGGGTTATCCTTTTCTCTGCCGTTGCTCTTCCCATCCGACCCCTGCCGCTGGCTCTTGTACCGGCGTGTTGCGCTGACTCGAATAATTAGCGGGTGCCGCGTCCTGAGATTTGAAGGAAACTGATCTGCCATCACCGTGAAGATCCTTACTTGCCGCGGTCCCAGAGGGCAGTGCGGGTAACTTCCGGTCTCTCGGAGCAAGGTTACGATACCAGCAGCGAAGCATGGGGGCATTGACCCCCCGGGGGTGGGGGGGGGGCAAGACGCCACAGCGGTTTGTGGTGGTGGGTGGCTGGCGCTGGTGTGACATCTCGGGGGGCATCTAGAGAAGAAGACGGGGTGAGAGAAATCCCCGTGGTACAAATGAAGGTGTGAACTAGCAAAAAGAAAGCAACAACAACAAAGATGGAACGGATGTATGAGGAGATCAGATGTGAAGAGCAAATCACCTCCCCACGCTGGAGGTAATCACGAGAACCACAAGCATTTCCCCCAAGAAAACCACGTGGGGATGTACCGGAACGAGACTCTTTCGATTCGAGTTTAAAAAACGTCACAATCGGGGGCGTCCGGGTAGCGTGGCGGTCTGTTCCGTTGCCTGCCAACACGGGGACCGGTACCTCCGGCTTGGTCGGGCGTCCCTACAGACACAATGGGCCGTGTCTGTGGGTGGGAGGCCAAATGTAGGCATGTGTCCTAGTCGCTGCACTAGCGCCTCCTCCGGTCGGTCGGGGCGCCTGTTCAGGGGGGAGGGAATAGCGTGATCCTCCCACGCGCTATGTCCCCCCTGGGGAAACCCCTCACTGTCAGGTGAAAAGAAGCGGCTGGCGACGCCACATGTATCGGAGGAGGCGCGTGGTAGTCTGCAGCCGTCCCCCGGATCGGCAGAGGGGGTGGAGCAGCGACCGGGACGGCTCGGAAGAGTGGGGTAATTGGGGAGAAAAGGGGGGGGGGTGTAACAAATGAATACCTCTTCCTGCAGATACAGCAAGGTGCAACCCATAGCAGCCAGCTACTATTAATTATTTGTCATTACATGATAATAATAGTGATCTGATTGTCGCTGTTTGAGTAATATGCCAATTACAGCACCACAAGGCTTGGTCTCTTGACATTCAAGCAGCCGCTAAATGCTTAATTTGTCATGTGATGTTCTCTCACCCCACGTGCCACGTGCTCTCCCGTGCCATCCATTGTGCAATGATGAGAAATTATGTGCCTAATCAATCACCGGTTCAATCGATCGATCGCACCGGGTCTTTCAGCGGGAGCTCAAGGTTAATGTTTTTTCTTTTTGTGCCCGTTGACAGGAAGTATGAAAGGATTTTTTTTTTTCGCCTAACGTTCAAAAACTGCACATCACCTTTTATACCCAACCCCCCTTTTGGCACGTTTACGAGCGAGAGTCCACTGTTCAAACCCCCGTCCTTGAATTGAAAATTCAGCCATTATTCCTAATCGATGTTTTGATGCGTTTCATCTCACGCGGCGCCGTGGCTGCTTGCGAACAACGGGCAACAAAAGGAGGCGAGATCCCTGCGCAACAAAAGACGCTCCTGCAGTGAATGGCATCGTTTGCGCATCCCCCAATCGCGCACCACACTCGGTGAACTCTCGCATGAACACGTCATTGTGTTTCGTTCCCTTTGTGAGGAGTCCGTGCCGCAGCCACCCCGAGCGCAGCTGCACGCGCCTCGTGTCGGGGCGGCTTGACGGCCTCTGCCGTCGGCGTGAAGGGATCACTTCCCCCCCCCCCCCGCGATTAGTGTCATTTCTGCAGCTTTTCTTTGCGTGGCAAATTGGTGCCGCCAAATGGCGACGGGGAGAGACGCCCGGTTGGTGGAAGCTAATTTTCCACTTGAGGAAACTGTCTGCAAAATAATAATCTACGGTTTGTTATGTGAAAATGATGATCTCCCCTGCACCCTGCCGCGGGGGTGGGGGGTGGGGGGGGCTGGTAATGGCAGTGCTGGGGAGGCCTTCACGCCGCGGTCTCGTCCTCCACAACTGGCTTGTTAGCCAGCGTGCTCATGCTTGTCACGGTGCTGACAGGCCTGGCACGCTGGCGGGCCGGCTGGCTCGGACCGGGGCACCTGCTGCAGACCGGTACCGCAACATTTTGAGGCGTTGCATGCTGAGTGAACATTGTATGATGATAGACATTTCAATCCGGCGTGTGTGCGTGTGTGTGTGTGTGTCCCTGTTTGGCTGTAGGGGCGTAACGAATCAGCACCGGCCCCTAATGCAAGATGGTCAAAGCAGGCCCCTACAGTAATAGGGCGGATCGCCGTAATGTGCACCTCTAAACACAGCTGAGAACATTATGGGGACAGTGCACCAACACGTATACACATTGACAAGTCAAATAAATCATAAATAAATTCTACTTACGTCATAGGCACACTTCTCCTGGCTTCCTGCTGCGCGAAGTCGTCAAATGAACCATTAAGATCCAGCTGGCGGGCACGAGCAGAGGGGGGCGAGTCCAGACGAACGGGCCTGTCCCGTCGCGCTCCTCAGATACCCCACTTGATGAGCTTCCGTTTAGAAAACGATCGTTCTGCAGTTGCAACAGCCACCGGAGGTGTTAAGGAGGGCAATAAAACTGTGCAGACTACCCCAAAGCTCGCAGCGAGGCAGTTGTTGTCGTCGTCCACGATCAACACGTTGGCTAGTTGTTGGATTGCTTAAGAGATATTTTCACTTAAACAAGCACGGAGTGACGCGAGTTGCATTGGAAATGCTGAAGCGGTGCCATTTTTGTAAATAAGAAGCACTCATTCATTTAATTGGATAGTTTTAGTTTAGTTATCGGGTTTCATTGCTACCGACTACTTTATGTAAAAACCATAACGGAGAAAGCCTTTTTGTGGTTAAATACGGCTCACTCCACGGGCCCCTTCATCTCCGTGGGCGGGGCCCCTTCATCTCCGTGGGCGGGGCCCCTTCATCTCCGTGGGCGGGGCCCCTTCATCTCCGTGGGCGGGGCCCAGCGCAGCCCCGCTGCCTGCCTTGGCCATATTCGGCCGTGCAGGGCGGGCC